>AWUE01015150.1:0-18267 GCA_001974825.2 Corchorus olitorius
CTAACAAGAATCACAAATTTTTGAGTTACATTATATATATATATATATATATATTAGTTAAAGTTGAACGTGTATTAACGGAATCCGTTAGTCAACCTTCAAATCAGCGGTAAGTTGGTCTGATTTTACAAATTCAGGGGGCAAAATGGCACAATTTAAAGTTCATGATGCAATATGACCTAAATTTGTAAAGTTCAGGGGCTATTTTGATACTAATGTAGTGAAATCTGTTGATTTGATACTACAAGAAATACTTTTTTGATGAATTATCTTTTCCATGCAATGTTGAATGCTAAGTAAATATATTTGTAACTTAATTTCCAATAGCAAATAAAAATGGGTTCAGTACCTTCACCCAAAACACAAAGGGAGGAATAATACTTTGGCCCCTATATTTATAATTGACCTCCTTTGAACAAAAATCATATTCTTTTTAACTAGAAAATTTCATAAAAATGAATGATCAGTGGAGAAATATCCGGTCCAATTCAATATCTATTTTTTTTGCCAAAATTCAATATTTAATGGGGATTGCTAAATACCGTCCCTTTTGACACTTTTTTCCCTTTGCTTCATTTTCCTCTAAAACCTTCAAACTAAAAATCTTAAATTTCTAAGCCAATCACCAATAATAATTATCATAAACCCTATATTGACCCTAACTAATAATAATTTAAAATTTTAAATAATTTTTTTAAAAAAATTGATGTAGGCGTGGAGGCGTCCCAGGGGACGCCTCCACGCCTAGATCAATTTTATTTAAAAATAATTTACAATTATGATTTTTTATGATAATTATTATTAGTTAGGGTCAATTAATATTGTTACTATTGGGTCAATCAGTATTTTTTTAAGTAATATTTGGTAATTAAAATTTGCATGTTGGATTGGAAGATTTTGGTGGTGGCGGTGTTGATTATTTATTTATTTATTTATTCAATCATTTGTCTCTGCCACGAACGAAATCCGCCATGATTTGCTTCAAGATTGTTTTGAAAATTTGAGGTTTTAGTTTGAAGGTTTTAGAGGATTTGAAGATAGAAAGTTTGAAGAAAATGAAGTAAAGGGCAAAAGTATCAAAAGGGGGGCAATAGGTAGTAAAAAGGGGGCGATATTTAGGGATTAAGATATCTAATTGGAGGCCATAAAATCATACAAACCATATCAAAAGCAAAAAAGCTTGGAAAATCATATGACAACAAATCCATGACAGATATAAGAGCAGAGATAGGGCTAAAGAAACAAAGTTGGCATCTTGTTTGTTTAAACTCCATAGACCAAAGAAAATACTAATCGTTTTGGGCATTCCATCAACAAGATTGAACATCATCATAAACTCAAATTGGTGGTGATTGATTAGCTTTAAATGTCATTTAAATTGTAGTCTTGGGATGGCTGCCAAGTTAATCATCACAATGACATTAAGTTCCTAATTCACTACTACTAGATCAAAATTGATAGATGACCGATATTCCAATTTAATAAATGCCAAAATGGAACGCAAACAATCTCCTCAAAAATACTACTGTGCTAACAAAAAATGGTTAAACTTAGTTACTATAAGATTGTAATTAAGGTAAGAAAGATAAAATGGTCAGAAGAACGGAGATGTTGGACTAACATTTTGGGCTTTGGGGTTGAGATTTTGGATGAAATTGATGTCCAGTTTCCTTGTGACAAAACAGAAGCCCAAGTTCAAACAAGGCATCTAAAAAGCCTATATTCACTGTCTTGGGCATTGCCTGAAGGCCCAATTTGGGCTAAAGTTGTTGGGATTCATTGGACTTTTTTTTTTTTGCCAGAGATTCATTGGATGAGTATTGAGTAAATTGAAAAAAAAAAGAAGAAATGGAACTGCCCTGCACTGCACCAAGCAACAATCATCCAACTAAGGGAAGAACACTCCACTTCCTGATGATGCCATTCCAATTGTACTCTGTTTTTTGCACCATCTAAGCTTTTGTTAAATTGTCTTTACTTGTTTTAGTTCTCAAAGACTCCAATGGGTTTTGGTCATTTGCTATAAAGGGGAAAAGAGAGTACTTAACCATTAATCATGGAACTAAAAAAAAAGTGTACTCTTACTTAAAAACTACTAGTAGCTAGAGTTATACCACTCAAAGATTGAAGAGATGTCACTTAAAAACACAGTACAAAATGTGGCAGCATCAAATTGACAAAAGTAATAACTCAAAGAAAAGAAAAGAAATGGGTTGGAGATTACTATGCTTTTTCTAAACTAGAAGCTAACCTAAAACAACCCTTTAAAGGGAAAACTGCATGCCCCATCATCACCCCCATTAACCCTAAGCTATGAACTGCAAATGCTCATCTTTGGCCTAGCCATAGCCCATAGCCAAACCCATATTTATGTAACTATGTTCACTTCACTTCTTTCAGTTTCTCAGATTAAGATTGAATTAAATCAAGTGTCAATCAATCTTTTTCACCCACTCAAGGCCAAAAACAGAATACCCTTTAGTTAAATATTCCCGTTCCTTCCATGCATTGAACAGGGGAATCTCACTCTCTCTCTCTCTCTGTAAATTTCTCTGTTTTATGATTGGGCGATTGAGTCTCCACCAATGGCAGCCTCCAAACGTGTCCCTAAACTTGCGCCCTTTCAGGGCTGAGCTGTTGGCTGTTTCCCTGTGGCTGTTCGACAGAATGAAACGAACAAGAGAGAGAGAGCCGAGAGGGTGTGGGAGGGAGTGGCAGTGGAGAGGTTTTTTGGGGCAGTCACTGACACAAGAACAAAGAGAAAAAAATAAAGTTGTTTTTGCATTTGTTTTATTCTCATTTCTTCCCATTCTGCCCTTATTGTTGTTTTCTCTCTCATTTCAAACAATAGTTGTGAAGGTGTTTTATTGATTGGACAAATATTTGAGGCCTTTGGGTTGTGGAGAATTGTGAATCAATCTATACACGTGGCATATCTTGCAATGAGAGATGAGGTCACTTTCTTCTTTGCATGGGGGAATCATATTTTTAGTACCATATATATACCTCAGCAAGGCAATTAGGAATTAACTAAATGAACATATGGGCAGCTTCAACATTAATGTACTATATATTGTTCACTTGGTTTGGTTGGAAATTTCTATATTCTACTAGCTAGTGGTAAAAATAGAAATACCCAATTTCTTAAAAGGAAACAACTTTGCAACCCAATAATATTTGGAATGATATATGGTTAATATGATTTAGGGAATTAATGGGTTTTAAACTAGTGCTTATAAATGTTGTGAGGGCATGAAAATGTCTGCTAGATTCTATATATAGTTTATAATAATCTCTCTCTCTCTTTGGCTCAAATGACATTAGTTGACATCATTAACTAGAAAGAGTTATGCTTCAATAGCCATTTTTATACACCAAAGCACTGCAGAAATTGGTAACTATCTGCCCAATCAATCACAATTTTGAGAAAAGCAAATTATAAGTATAACTGATGGTAAAAGGTTATATCTTATCAACAAAAATTGTCTCATGCACATCACATCCCCTCTATTAAGCTAACAAATCTTTTTACCTTTTTCTTCATTTCTCTATAATTTCACAAGGTAGCTAGCTAGAAACTAAAAGTACTTTAATCTTGAAGGGTTTTTAAGTTTGATAACACAGAACCAAACTCAAAATTTATCAAATTCCATCTAAAAGTACAAAATTTTGATACAATTTTATTGATTTATATTGAAATTGGATGGATGTGTTCACCATGTGTTATGTAACAAAACAAAAGCTGGCAAATTTTTCTAACCCAGGGGCAAATCAGTCTTTTGACGCACTACCAATCATCACAATATTCCTGATGACAGTCCTTTTTTGTAGATGAATACAGACAAAACCTTAAACCCATTATAAACCTCCCTTCCCTCACACCTCTCTCTCTTCCATCTCAATCTCATTCCTCATTTTCTCTCTGTTTTTTCATCTTCTTCCATATTCTGTTTTTTTGAAAACCCATTTCTGGGTTTCTGCAAAACTTCCATGGCAGACCCTTCAATGTACAACTTCTTCAACCACGGCCACCACCAGCACAACCAGGCTTCTTCTGCTTCGCCATCATCGGCTTCATCAAAACCCACCACCATGAATATCAAGAAAAACTCATCATCTGCTCCAACAAGGCTTTTCCAATGCCTTTACTGTCCAAGGAAGTTTTACACTTCCCAAGCTCTGGGTGGTCACCAAAACGCTCACAAGCGTGAGCGAGCCGCTGCTCGAAGAAACAATCTTCCCGCCATTGATCATCATCATCAGCCGCCGACGACCCACCATCACCAATACAACATGATCCACGGCCACCAACAACCCAGTTACCCTTTTCCGGCCAGTTTCCGGCCTACTCATCATGAGCCTGCAGCTATGGTTATGGACCACCAGTACGGCCACTCTGGTGCATCATATTGGGTCGAGCCCAGCTTCCATTCCCAAATTCCCTCTTCTGCGCCTGGGTTTGTTCCTAATTACCATCATCATCAGGGTTTCATTGGGGTTCCTTCTCCTCAGACTCAGACCTTCTCGCCTAATTCCACTGATCTTAATGACCATGATTCTGAAAATCTCGATCTTACTCTCCGTTTATGAATACCTACCCTACCAGTTTAGTTTTATTTACTTTCTCAACTTTTTTTTTGTCTTTTGATAAGTTGAGAGTACTGAAGGTTATTTACTTTACTTGTTAGGGTTCGAAGGGTTCTGAGAAAGAAGAAGAAAAAAAAAGTTTAATCTCTGCTGGGGGAATTGATTACTTGATATATAGTTTAAAGTTTGTTTAGAAATATGGTACTTTTTTTCATGGAGATTCAATCAATCAATGTTTTCTTGAGTTAAAAGTTGTGATTTTGATGTTTTTAGTCCCTTCTGATTGATAGTATAACTTTGCTGCATGATGATCATGATGGTGTTCATATATAATGCATCATGCTGATGTTCACTTTGTTCTCTCTCAGATCTTTTGATGTTGTCCTTTTTAATTATATATGTGAAAATGGTTATAATTAATCTGAGATATATATATATCTTTCATGTTTGTAAATATTCATCTGCTTAATTTAGGGTTCATCAAGAGTTATATAGAATATCCAAGATCCAATTTTTTGAACTTACATATATTTCATCAATCTTCAATATATCAGTGTACTATAAGTGATCACCATAATGGACGGTTGTGATCGAATATCAAACCCCTTTATTACTGAAAAATGAAAATGTCGAAAAAAAAAAAAACCAACCGAATCAACAAAGACGTATGTAAAGAGAAACAACAAAACCCAGATTATTTTATAAACCAACCCAAATCTTCAGTTGAAAAACTGAATCAACCACCTGCCTAGTAATTCATGGCCCGGGCCGGTTCGTGTCGGGCCCAGATTTGATATATAAACAAGATATCAGGCCCGGTTATTAAGGCCTATGTTCTATTACAAGTCCCTGTCATATTTTCAAATACATGATGATCAAGCCCATTTAAGTCACCACTTGATCCAACCCCTTGTTGGTACAATCCATCTATGTTTATTGTTTTTAAATAAAATAATGATTAAATTTTTTTTTAAAAAATAGAATTCAAAATTAAAAAAAATCTTAATAAAAAGTTAAATCTAAATGAGTTTTGATAAAAAAAAAACCAAACATCTTACAAATTTAAATCAATGTATATATATTTTTGAGAAAACAAATCAATGTATATATATAAATTGTTTAATTTTACTACTATAAAATATATAACAAATAAATTAATTTATTATTTTTTATATGATTCGGGGGATTAATAAACAAAATACTCCTTCTGTTCCTTTTTAAATTTCCAATTTAATTGATTTATTTGTTTTAAAAAGTAATTACTTTGTTAAATTTTATAGAAGTTTCACTTGAGTTTATCAAATTGCCCTGCATTTAATTGTTGTAGTTTAGGGCTTGTTTGATAAACCATTGAAAATTTTCAAATAATTGAAAATGAAAAAATTCTATGCTTTTAATTTTCTTTTTTCAATGTGTTTGATAATTTAATGTTAATAAATCACTTAATTTAAAATTTTCAATGAAAAAGGATTGGAAATAAAAAGTAGGTCCATGGTAACTTTTTCTATTCAACAATATTATTTAAAGAAAGATTTGATATTTAAAACACATTATTGTTATATTCTTTCCTTTTATCAATAATTCTTTCCTTTTTAATTGTTACCAATGTATTTTTTTAAATATTTTCATACCAATGTATTTTTTCATATCTTTTTTACATTTCACATTAAGACTTGGGATTGAGGTTAAGTTTTGAAAAAGTTTGATTTGGAAGAAATGCTTTTGAAAAGTGGTTTTTAAAATTAGGTAGAAAAATGTAATTTTTTTAGGGAAGGTAAAAAAATGTAATTAATGTTTGGTATTATTGTAGAAAAATGTGGTTGAAAGATAAAATGTCTAAAAAGGGTACTAATTAAAATAGAAAGAGAAAAAATATTTAAGTGATTTTAGCCATTTAATGTTCAAAAACACTTTTGAAACGCAAAAGCACCTAAAGATTAGTTTTTCAGGTTAGCTTGGCTTTTACGATGAAAATTAGCTTTTGACACAAACCATGACTTATTTGACATTGTGTTTGAGGTGAAAAAATTGGTTATATATATATATATAATATTATTTATATATATATATATATATATCTAAACTCAATCCCAAACCAAGTCTAAGTAGTTTATCAAACAGTTTTTTCACCACAAATTCAGTATTAAATTCAGTAACAATAAAAGTTTAGTGCTTAAATTTTCAGTACTTAATTTAACAAACATAACCTTGTTTGTTGAATGACATCAATGATTTATTTCGATTTACTGATTATGGGCAATCAATTCGGTGTCCGTCCTTTGAGCACCGTACCGGAGCTGGTACTGTTGGCAGTTTGGAACCTGGATTTAGAGTGAACTATACATGGTCAATCAACTTTTACACTTATTAATATTAAAAATTTAATATGCATAATACAATAAGAGTGTTAATTCTATTAGGATCATCCTAAAAAGGGGTGGTTTTAGGATTCCACTAAGATGGTGCCACCTAATCAAATCTAATCAAATTTGAATCATCATCGAATCCTAATTTACACCTTACCACACCTAATTAAATTTTTATTAATTACTTAACCTTAGTTAAAATTGAATAATTTTTTTAGAAAATTTTATTTTTAACTTACTTCTTTCTTTTTTACTTGCACCGTGACTTTTTTTGATAAATTTTATTAATTTTTTTAATGAGGTTAAGTAATTAATAAAAATTTAATTAGGTGTGGTAGGGTGTAGATTAGGATTTGATGATGATTCAAATTTGATAAGATTTGATTAAATGACACCATCCTAGTGGAATCCTAAAACCACCCCTTTTTAGAATGATCCTAATAGAATTTAATCTCATACAATAATTACAAAAACAAAAACAAAATAATTGTATCACCTCTATAGTACGGAGAACGTTCGATACCTATAACTCCGAAGAAGCCAAGATGAAAAGTGAAGGAATTCAGATATATGTATAACAAAACAAAATTTATGCAATAATTAATCAAAACAAAATTTATTTATTTTAATATATATTTTATTTATTGAGTTTGTCTGACTTAAAATAAATTCAGTTAACTTTCTAAAATATTAATAATTAATATATATAGAAAAATATATAAAACTTAATAGAAACTGTCAGTTTAATTAGGGGTGTAAATGAACAGGATATTCGACGAACAACTCGTGTTCGTGTTTGTTTAGGACTCGTACATGTTCATTTGATAAGATAAACGAATGATTCCGAACAAAATTTTAGTGTTCTTTTAATAAACGAGCCGAGACGAGCTCGAATAAGGGGTGTTTGGTTCATTTATGTTCGCGAACATGCTCGATTAATGTTCGTTTAGTGTTCGTTCAATAACCCATTTATGTTCATTAATTAAGATTATAATAATAATATATATGTAATTATATTTTTTATTTCAAATAATATTTTGATTTTATTAGAAATATGTAATAAATATTAGAATATTTATTTAATATGCAATAAAATTAATTTCTAATGCAATATTTCAAATAATATTTGTTCCTGAACAGACTTAATTAATGTTCATGAACACATTCGTTTATTGTTCACGAACAAGTCCATTTAAACGAGCCGAACATAAACGAACATGAATACTGCGTTAATAAACGAACACGAACTCGAACACCCTGTCAAAATTTTAAACGAACACGAGCCGACCTCGAACAAGCAAAATATTCGTGAACACGACTGGTTCGTGTTCCAGCTCGGCTCGTTTACACCCCTGAATTTAACATAGTAAAAATCGAAACTTTTTATTTTTCTTACTCATAAACATAGTATTGACAAACTCAGTTAACTCTCTAAGATATATTATTTTGTCCTAAAATAAGTGTCTACCATAGCCGTTTCACACAGGACAAGAAAAGTTAGTTATATTAAAAAAAAAAAACTATTTTCTTATTCATTTACTGTTTTACCCTTTATCATTCCTTCCACTAATTCTCTTACCCTCATCTCTTTCTTTGTATTTAATGGACCATAAAGTTGATTGGAGGATAAAATGGGAAAATCATCATTTGATGTTTTATAGAAAGGGAAATACTTTTTGCCCTACCAGGTTTTACCGCCGGTTATCCCGCCCTAATAATTAAGGTAATAAATTAATTTCAGGTTTAGCCCCTAGTTACAAATAAAGAGGGTTTGCAGGGTAAATCTCTTGATTTTAGGATATTATTGAATATGACTTTAGAAATTATGATAACTTTTTCTAATGTCACGTAAGGCAGAATATTATACGGTAGAATTAAGCGGGGCAAGTAGCATTACTCAAAAATGGTAAGTGGACATTAATTTTGGGATGCCATATTTTTCAAAAATGGACACTTATTTTGAGACAAAGAGAGTTATATATAGTAAAATACAATGTTTTCAAACTTGGTCCGGTTCAACCGGGACCCGGAGGCCTATCCAGTCCGGAGATAGGGTTTAACCGGGAGAGATTTGGCCCGGTCAAGACTCGGCCAACAACCAGTTTGACCGGTGGTTGGACCGGGTTCATATGATTTTGATGGGAAAAAATTTTGGAAAAAAGCATTTGTTGTCCATGGGATTCGAACTCCCAACACTTAATGAGCAAAAAATCTTATTTTAACCACCAAATCAAAGATTTTTATGTGATATATTTGCATCATATATAATATTTATATATATGATATTAATAATCTAATATATAATCACTCTCTTATGGCCCAGCCGGTTGACCCGGTTGACCCGGAGGCCTCAGCAGGCCAAGGACCAGGCCAGGTATGAAAACATTGGTAAAATATATAAAACTTGATAGAAATTGTCATGTACTCATTTAACTCTCTAATATAATAGTATATAGTAAAATATATAAAAATTAATAGAAATTATCGATTTAATATAGTAAAAAATGAAACTCACTCTTTTGAACATATGATTAACCCTCTCCTATTCCAAAATTCATCCCCGCCTATTCCAAGATTTGAACTCAAAACCTCCCACTAGAAATCTTAAGCTTTAATTACTAGGATGTCTACTTTAAAACTAAACTCACTATTATGGATATGTTAGTTTTACTCAATAAAATTATAAACCTCTCACTACTCACATGACTATAACTACCCTTATTATCTTTCTTCCAAAAAAAGAAAAAGAAAAGAACTAACCTTATTATCTAAAATGAAATTTTCCATTAAAAAATATCTTCCAATTTAATATTCTACATTCACGGATCAGAGAGGAGGGGGTAACTAACTATCTCACCGTTCTTATTATTACTACGTTCTGAAGAATTCCATGGTCCTAGAAGTCAGGAGAGAGCAGACACATTAGACATGCATAATAATACCAGTAATTAAGTATTACTAGTGTGTATATATATATAATATAACAATGAATAAATAAAGATGTAAATGAATAAGTTTTTTTTATTATAATAAAATGAATAAGTATTTTATACATAAATACATAATTATATCTTTAATTACCATTTCTATTCAATTTTAACATATATATATATATATATTATAATTATTGGTTTATTGCCAAACAAAAACTATAGGCTAAATTCTTTAAATCTGATTTTCCCAATTTATATTTTATAATTTTTCATTATTATTATTATATATTCCCAATATTTTATCATTGTAACTGTTTCAAGTCAATCAAGAAAAGTAATTTTTTTTACTAAATTTTGAAGTATTTTCTTAAATTTTTTACATTTTTCTCTTACCATAAATTATTCTCCCTGTCATCTTTTTGATAAATTATCAGGTGGGACTGACCCATCACGTCAATGTGACCAACCACTAATATGATGATAACTCATGAAAATTTTTTTTGGTATATGTACAAGTTAATTTTGTTCGAAACGGGTTGACCCACTGTGGGAGTTAAAGCTCTCCCAACAATAGTTCTCTCCATTCACAAGACTTGAACTCGAGACCTTGGTTAAGAGGAACAAGTGTCAAACCACTTGAACCAACCACTTATTGGTACAACTGTTCATTTTTTAAAAAAATTTATCCCAATAATATCTTAAATTTGCAGACTTACCACTTAAGCATGGTTTATTTTAAAAGGGTCTAAATTTTGGGCTAAATTTGTGCCTAAATTTAGGAGTTCATATGACATGGCATAATTTTAGTGGTTGGCCTGTGGCTGATATGGTGGAATGATCCCATCTAATAATTTCTTTATTCCTTATGCTCTCAAGATAATATAAATGGTGATTGGCTTATTTAATGAGTATCCATGTAAGATAAGTGAAGAAAATAGTACATTAATTAAGGTTATATAATTAAAATTTACCCTTAAAGGTAAAGGATGGACAGATAAATAGGGATTAAAGACGTATTTCTTCTATAAGCTTACCGAGGGGGAGACGGAGGGAGTGATAAATATTAAACTTCTTAGAAAAAAACAAAAATCTTAAACATATATACTACTCCTTCATTTTGTTCCTAAAAAAGCATATAATAATTTGTAAATTTGCCAAAAAAAACAATAATTTTTCTATCTTTTTCTTTTCTTCGTTTTACACAGGAGGGAGTGGTCAGGGGGAGGAGTCTCCTTTGGTGAACTCCCTAGTCTCTTACCACTAGGCCGAAAGCGAAAGGTGAAAATCTTTCCTATCTTTATTTAATTTCATTTACTTTTTACTTATCCTAAATGTCCATTCATATTTATTCAATTAATAATTTTGATATTTATACAAAATTAAACATTGAATCTATTCATAATCTCATGGTTTTTTAAGTTTATGAAATTAAAATAGATGAATAATAAATAAATAAATAGATTAAATTGTATTGGTATATGCATAATCCAGGAAGCTATACAAACAAATTGAACTACTAAAATAAATCTGTAGTGTGGTGCAAAAAAAGAAAATCGTAGCGGTAGTAATTAAGGGTTTTACTTATCAAGTACTAATTAAAGAGAAATGATATACATTGTACTACTAGTGTAAGATAGAAATTGGAAAGAAATCTAACCTGGTGTCGCGGGCGCTGGTACAACAAGGCCAGAAATCAAGAGCACGAAGATGAGGAAGGCCTTGATGTTAAAAATATGATCCATATTTTTGTGCAAGTATTGTTCAATTCCCAAACTTTTATATATATATATATATATATATATATTAATTTGTAAGCTTAATTTCCATCAAACACACGTTTCAAATTATATGGAGTATTGAATTGGTCAAGGGACGCGGCCTTTCCTAATGAAGAAGTTTCAAATTTTACAGTTCAAAAGTTCGAACACACCTTTCATAATTTCACCCTTAACAATAAGTGAAAATTTTTAGGAATTTTAAGTTCAGTTTTGCTTTAATTAATCGACCTTGTTTGAAGCAATACAACTCAATCGAAAACCATTGAGTTTTAGCTCGAGTAACAAAACCAGAGTAATATGTAGAAAGAAGAAAAAAAAAAAAAAACCTCAGCGTACCAAAACTAAAGCTCAATCGAGCTTGAGCTTGGATTTTTCAGAAGAGCTAAGTACAAATAATTCACTACTTAACTCGACTTGATTCGATTATATCTCTATTAATAATCCCTTATTTTTCAATCCTCTTAAATTGGAGGTTTGTGGAGAGAAAGAAACAATCAAAGCTATTTTATTTCTGGCAAAAAAAAAATACAAAACCTATTTTATTTTTTAAGTTACAATTTTATCTTCTTCAAATAAAGAAAGTTACAATTTTTTAATAAAAGTGGTATAAATGTAATTATCACATATATATATTTTATATTCCATTCCTTTCCCTTCACTTATTTATTCCTAAATAATTATATATTTCTAAATAATATTGAGGGGCGTATTATTTCATCACCTAATTTACTTTCCATTCTTTTCGATCTCCTCTCATTTCCTTTACTTTATCTTGAATCTAAACATGGTGTAAAGAAATTACTACTAGTTAATAATACCACGACGAGTAATAAATTTTTATTCGATGATGTTCATTCTTTTTTTTTTTAGATCGAAGTATTTAATGATTTTAATTATTTTATGGTAATAATACCACTAGTCTCCAACTCTTTTTTTATTTGATACCGACTAGTCTCCCCAGCATGAGCTATGGGGCTTCAGAGCGGTCTTATGTTGGCTCGTTCTAAAGGGATTCATTTATTGGAATGTTGGCACGCGAAATGGGCAATGGCTATCGAGCTCCGGATATGAAATAGATCAAATGATCTAGTTTAGCATTATCTCCTCCTTTTTTCTTTTCTTTCCCCGGCCACCCCCACCAGTATTGGATTGGACCGATTGGTCATGGGACGTAAGACCTTTCCAGTAAGAATATTCAAATTTCAAAGTCCATAAGGGATGTCCTATAGTGAGACTAATGCGCTGGTCAGCGCCAAGGTTGTGTGGTGCAGGAATCAGTGGGGAAAATGGTCTAACATTGTTGGAGGAAATAATTAGGATACAAGTGAATGGAGATTGCAAGTTGCAACCAATCATGGATGGACCATATAGGTTTCTTCAGAGGCAGCCACCAACTAGCAAATTAAGGAGACCGGGAAGATGGTGAGATGCGCAGTTAGTGCTTGGACATAATTTTCGTGGCCGTAGTCTTTAAAAAAAGCTAGCCCACCTTTCATCATTTTACCTTAAATTTTTTTTTTGGCACCAACCTTTAAATTTTTTTTAGTATTTGTTCATTCAATCAAAGATTCCGGATTACGAACACGTGTTCCTTTTTGTTTGAACAAAGTGAATACTGTCGACATTTTGGTTAATTCCCGGATCTCCATAATTAATCAAGCTCTTTCCCATAACATTAATTGGTTCCTTTTTGGTGATTTCCATGATAGCAATTAAACACAAACTAACAAAACAACACTTATTGTAATTAAAAACAAACTAACAAAGCAACACAAAACCCGCACACATTGAATGTGGTCGGAGTTGAATCTGAAATCTCAAGTTTTAGAAAGTATACATGCAACTTACCATTAAACCAAATGCTCAGGTACATTACCTTTAAAAAATTAAAGAGACTTATAGTTTCTTACATGATAATGTTCTTTTTGTTCTAGGAGACGCATTTTTTTGGTACCGAGGAAATATTAGGAAAATTGGAGAAAAAAGTTAAGGCCACGAGAAGGAGCCACTGTGTCGCACTACAGCTTATGTGAGTTTCCTCAGCTCCTTGACCAAAGGGTGACTTCTTTGAAAGAAACAAACATGCTTGAATCCCTTCAGCAGTACTTATATATCATCCTTGATCGGTGCTTCATTCTAGTGAACCGAAATGTTACCATTGAAGGTAGCCATCCAGTTGGCACCATTAGCTCTACACCATAAGAATTCCGCTCCACTATAGCTCAATCTAAAAAATGGGAGAGGATCCTCTCCATCCATGATTTTTTCAAGGCAATCCAAAGGCTATAAATGAAATTGGGCATACGGAGAGAAATTAAAATAAAGCATTGGCATTTAATAGCCATTGGATTGCCTTAAAAAATTCAGTGGACCTCTCCATTAGTGGAAAGAATCCTTGCCTTTAAAAATTTACAAAGGGTTTGGACAATTAAAAAGGAACAACCACACAGAGGGAGTATAAGTATTGATTAAAGCCAGTAACACAAATAGGAGTTACAAAGGAAAGGACTTACAGAGGAGAAATATATATATATATATGGAAAGAAAGTTTCTATTACAACTAAAAATCTGGTTAAAAAACAAAGAAAATTACAGCCCAAACTGATCGGATAAATGCGGCAACTTGTCGTCCTTATTGTTATTTGTTGAATGACTTCAATGATTTCCAACGAAGATATTTCGATTTACTTAATACGGCACTCAATTCCGTGTCCTCCCTTCCAGCATACCGGACGCGGTGGTACTGTTGGCTGTTTGGAACCTGATTTAGAGTGAATTATATACAATGGTCAATTATCTTTTACACTAAATTAATATTAATATGCATAATAATAATAATTACAAAATTAAAAACATAATAATTGTATTACCGAACGAAGGACTTTTGCAACCTACAACTCCAAAGAAGCAAAGATGAAAGAGTGATCAGATATATGTATAACAAAAAATTATATGATACAGAGAGGATTGAAATGTAACTATCTCACCACCCATACACGGATGTTGCGCTGCACGAAAAGGATCTTTCCCTGATCCTAAAAGTCCAGAAATCAAAAGAGAGCAGAGACATCAGACATGCATAATCCCTAATTAAGTGGTACTACTAGTACTGTGTTTATATACCAATATGTATATATATACATATATATATATATAGTAGTGGTACTACTAGTAGTGGTACTAGTACTAGTACTTTGAATGAAAATATAACAAAAATTCTTTACGAGTTTTAATAATTTTTAATTTAATCAAGTCAATTCATTTTCATTATGGGGTTTTGCCCCTAACTTCGGGTAACTGAGAATTACTAGGAAATTATAAATACAAATTGAATGCTTTACGCCGTTTGGGGAGTGTTATTTGTGTAAGCCATAATTCATTGTGCTTAATGTTGTTGAACTCTAAATCTTATAGGGTGTCTGTCATAAAGTTAGGATCTCAATTAAGCTTAATTAAGAGCGTTTGCTTTAATTATGTATTGTGGTAAATTCATGGGGTTAATTGAGCATTTGCCGTCAATATACATATGCCTGCTATTATGATGAATATATTTATATATTGATGTCAGTGATCAAATCAGCCAAAATTGGAGTTCATTTATATATTGATATATTAATTTTATTATTTTCTTTCTCATTTGTTTTATTGTTCATTTATTTATAAAACCCCAAAATTGTTAGATTTAGAATCATTTAGAGTGAAGTAGTTAATACAACTCTCTATGGGATCGACCTAAACTTACCATGTCTATAGAATGGTTTAATTTATTACCATGTCTATAGAATGGTTTAATTATACAATATGCTGTCAGTGTAGTTTAGCAGACTACACATGCGGAGTTAAAGGGTTCATATATATCCTTTAAGGAATAGTTTTGAATTTTAATAAGAAAATTAATTAAGAAAATGGATAAATGTCAACTTATTAACCCGCTTGTGGAGTCTCAAAATATATATATATATATATATATATAAACTATAGGTTAAATGCTTTAAATTTGATTTTCCCAATTTAGCTTTTATAATTTTTCATTATTATTATTATTATTTCTCATTTTAATTGTTTCAAGCCAAGTAAAAAAAGTTTTTAATTTAGAACAATACAACTTGCCCTGTCTAATTTTACTGTCTAATATTACGCATGACATGTTATTAGGAAAAGTTAGTAGCTATAACTTCTAAAAACCCTATTCAATAATATCCTAATTAGCACTTATGTTGTTGAGTTATGTTTGTTATTCTATATTACTATTAAATGTCCTCCAATGATTAAATTATTTTATTAAATAAGTTTTTGGTTATTTGTAGGAAGTTGATATTGAGAAGGAACTAGAAGATCATCATTAATGCCTTTTTTTATAAGAGGTTATGACATTGAAGAAATCCTTTGTATATCTTTTATCTTTTGTCAAATATTAATTTAAGCATTCAATTTATGCTTAAAACTAATTAAATGTAATACAATATAATATATATAATATTCAATTTAAATAATTTGAATAACATCATATTTTTTTTTAATAATAAAGCCAACATACGGGGCGTTTTTGTACATAAACGTTTCCAGCATCAAGAACGCCACTATTAAGTGACGTTCAGTACAAAAACACCCAAAATAGTGGTGTCTGTACAAAAACACCGCCAAACTAAAATTTAAAATAAGGATTATCTATACTAATTATAAGGCCAAGTCATGAGTTTGTGTCACGAGTTTATTCGGACACAAACTCAGTTTTTAAAAAATTTAAAACTAAATAAAAACTACTTATTTTAAATAAAACTACTCATTATAGGATAAATATAAGTATTTAAATTTTGTTTTTTTTACAGCAAATTTAAATTTTGTTTATATCATTTTAAAAAAATAACTCATTTAAAAAAAACTGCTAAAAACAACTCACGTAGTGAGTGCCCTGCATCTTGTAATTTCAATAAAAAGAGAAAAATTAATTTTGCGGCGTTTAAAAACGTCATGCCCAATAAATGCCGCTAAAAATAGGCAGCGTTTGCTTTTTTAAAACGCCACCAAGTTCCCGACGGTTGTTCTACCGTCGTTTCTGGCGGCGAAGTTTGAAACGCTGGGATTTTAAAATAGGGGCATTTTTACGCAAAAAAAAAAAAAAAAAAACCCCTTATATTAGCATTTTCTAGTAGTGTAAGATCAAGGATTTACCTAGTAAACTCTCTTTATTTGTAACTAAGGGTTAAAACTGAAATTAAACTTTTACTTTAATTATTATTAGGCGGGATAACAAGCGGTAAAACAGGGGGAAAAGTTTTTTTTTTTTAAAAAAAACTAAATTTTGAACAAATTATCTTTTTTCAATTTTTACCCTTTTTACTTACCATAAGTTAAAAGCTCTCCCTTCCATTACTTCCTTCTTCTATGTGATTGTCTTATTTAATGTGTATCCATTTAAAATAAGTGGAGAAAATATTACCAAATAGGCTTTTAGTATTTATAGAAAAATTCTAAGTTGCCACATCAGGCGAAATACTTAAGTGGTAAAAATAGGCGGGACAAATACCATTGCTAAATTTTCAATAACAAATTTACTAAAAAATCCCAATTAACTTTTGATGAGTATTGGGATAACTACTATATTTTTGTCTTTTCTAGTTTGTAATAGGGCTTATATGTTTTTATCTCATATTCAACAGGTCTCTCTAGGTTAAACCCATGTTCAAATTAAAAAAAAAAAAAAAGCATGTAAGGCAAGCGCATACTAACACACTTGTACTTTGTACATATTAAAGAGATGGAGTATATATTAGCGGAAGATAGAAATTGGAAAGAAATCTCACCGATTCTGATCGCGGACGTTCCTACAACGAGGCCAGAAATCAAGAGCAGGTAGAAGAAGAGGAAGGCCTTGATATTAGAAATCTGATCCATATTTTTGTGCAAGTACGGTTCAATTCCCAAACTTTCCTATATATATATAGGAGATACATTCATCTCGATAGAAATTTGTAAGCTTAATTTCCATCAAACACGCGTTTCAAATTATGGAGTATTGAATTGGTCAAGGGACGCGGCCTTTCCTAATGAAGAAGATTCAAATTCCAAGTTCAAAGACACCTTTCCTTTCATAATTTCACCCTTAACACTGTACAGTGAAAAATTTCAAGAATTTTAAGTTCAGTTTTGCTCTAATTAATGGACCGGCCTTTGTTTGAAGCAATACAAGTCAATTGAGATCAATTAAATTTTTCTGTTGTTGAGTCAAGCTCGAACGTGAATTTTTCAGTCAAGCTCGAGCACAAGTAAGTAACTCACTACTCGACTCGATTACACAACTCTATTCATAATTCTCTATTTTTCAATTCTCTTCATTTAGAGATTTGTGGAAGGAAAAGAAACAATTAAAACTATTCTTATGATCAAATCGAAGTACTTAATAATTATTTCACCAAAATTAAAAAAAAAAGTTCTTAATAAATTATGGTAATAATACCACTGGTCTCCAAGCATTAATATAGTAAGGGAGTTGCTATTTACCGTCCCCTTTTTGCTAAACACCGCCCCCCTTTTGACAATTTTGCCCTTTGCTTCATTTTCTAAAAATACAATTTATAATTAATAATTAAAAAAAATCAAAAA
>AWUE01015151.1:0-18492 GCA_001974825.2 Corchorus olitorius
TTTTTTTACAGAATTATAGATCTACAACTTAGATTTACAAAATCCGACATGATTTTCGACATGATTTTCTTCAAGATTGTTTTGAAAATTTGATCTTTTAGTTTGAATGTTTTAGAGGATTTGAAGTTAGAAAGTTTGAAGAAAATATGAACAAAGGGCAAAAGTGTAAAAATGGGGGCGGTAAGTAGTAAAAGGGGGGCGGTATTTAGCAAATCAGATATAGTAATGAAGAATATTCAAATTTCAATGTTCAAAGTTCATAAGGGATGTAATGGGATGGTCACACCAAGGTTGTGTGGTGCAGGAATCAGTGGGGAAAATGGAAAATGGAATCAGAGGCAGCCACCCACTAGCAAAGGAGACCGGGAAGATGGTGAGATGCGCAGTTAGTGCTTGGACATCCTTTTCGTGACTGTAGTCTTTACCAAAAAAAAAAACCCATGGTTCATAATTTTTTTTAGCAAATAATCAATTTCATTAATCAATAATTAGAGTTTACAAATGTCGGGAGATATAGTCCCGTACCACACATTATTTAGCTCATCGTTAGGATGTGCAAATACATCGGTTTTCCTATTTACAAACTCAATCTTTCGCTAGAGAATGTGCAAATACATTGGTTTCCCTATTTACAAAACTCAATCTTTCGCTAGAGAATGTGCAAATACATTGGATTTCCTATTTACAAATTGAAATATAGAAATCAAATAAAATTGCCAAATCTCTAATATCATCTATCCTAGAAACTAAATCATAACTAAATTACCTACAAACCAAATACACAAATAAATGAATTACAAAATAAATAAACTACAAACTAAACTCACATTTCTTGAGAGTTGAACCCAAATGGTCCAAATAGGCTGTAACTAAGAGTCTAGTACTCTACCAGCAGGCCAAATGCCCGATGGCCCACCTTTCATAATTTTACCTTTAAAAAAAATTAAAGAAATTAATAATTTCTTACATGGTGGTGATGTTCTTTTTGTTCTAGGAGACGCATGGATCATAAGTCATGAGTTATTGATTTTTTTTAATGCATATATCCTTGGAAATTTTAATTAATATAAAATAATGTTGAGTTTTCTTAATTAATTATTGGCCTTTACCAATAGCATAATATATCTAAGTTATATTTTAAAAGTTAGTTAAATTCCACATTTTTCCTATAATGAACAAATATGGTAATATCAATATTTCTATCTAGGTATCAACTAATGATACAATAGATTAATCATTTTTGTTATGGTAATATATCAATATTTCTATCTAGGTTTCAACTAATGATACAATAGATTAATCATTTTTGTCAACTTTTATTCAATTTTAATGGGTCATAAATTATTTTCTTTAAACTTTTACTTATTTTAGTGGGATCATTTTAAGCAAATGTCAAAAAAATTACTACTACAAACTAGAGTGATGGTCCTATGGACTCGAGTCTGTGGGAGTTACCACGCAACCGAGGCTAAATCACACGTATGATCATAAATTGATGTGAATTTTAAGTTTACCCAATGTTTAGAAGTCCATATCTACCTATAAAATAAATAAAAAATTTATTTGGAGTTAAACTTCATGTTCAAATCGTATCTTAATTATTAATGTCCTTAATTGAACAAAAGAAAAACTTATTTGGTACGAAACTTTATACTGAACTTCTACCTCAATAAATACAAGATTTTAAAAAATTTCACATTCCAAACTAAAATTCATTTAAAATACTATATGGGTAAACTTAAAATTCACATCAATTTATGATCATACGTGTGATTTAGCCTCGGTTGCGTGATAACTCCCACGGACTCGAATCCATAGGACCATCACTCCTACAGACTATATGTAACACAACATTTTCCAAATTCAGTGGGCTCATTGGGAGCCATGTAGCTTTGCCCCTGAATAGGAGGTAGGTTAAAAACTTCAGGATATGGGATGAGCAGTCTCGAAGCCGAGATCACTGGTAAATTTCAATAATTTCTAACATGAGCTATCAATTTCAATATAGTAACAAAATAATATGCACTAATTTTAAAAGGATAAATTACATATATATACCATGTGGTTTTAAGTGAAACAAACATGACCCTTGAGGTTTAAATTTTAATAATTAACTACCCCGTGCTTATATTCCATTATCAAATTCCTTAACACCGTTAATCCAAAATTTTCCCCTTCATTCCCTTTGTTTTTTTTAGTCCAGCAAACATATGTCTGTTTTATCCAACTCTACATACATTTCTTAGTGAAGTCAAGGTGTATATTAGTATCCATATTTATAATTTCAATCATTCATTTATATAAATTCCCAACCAGCAGCATAAGTTACTAATCATCAAGTTGGTAATAAACTATATATTGCTAAAATATGATCAAGAATATATATAATATAACATAAAATAATTTAATAATTCTCAAAAATGATCAAAAATATTATTTTAGTACTTTGAAAATTATCAGTGAGGATTTGGTAACGGAAAGTAAACACATGGTAGTTAAGTATCAAAATTTAAACATCACAAAAGACATATCTTTCAGCAAGAAACTACAGAGGTAAATATATGTAATTTGGGTTATTATTAGATACATCGGTGCTGTAAATTTTGGACTCCACAAGCGGGTTGTGGAGTTGGCACATGTCCATTTTCTGAATCAATCAAATTTTAAATATTTCAATCTAATCCCTAGGGAACACATGTCACCCTTCAAGACCCGCTTGTGCAGTCTGCTAAACTCCACCACCGGTGTATCATATATAAACCCATGTAATTTACCCATTTTAAAATGTAATTGACAATAAGCTACTTCATAATGTGTTTTTTTTTTCTTTTTTGCCAAACCAATGTGTATTTTTAGACCGTCTATAAATGGTTAATTGCTACCGATATTTGTTTCTCATCCGGAAAAACAAAAGAAGAATTAGAGATATCTATTATGGGCTCAGCTTTGTATTTCTCCACTTCAACGAGCTTGCTTTATTTACTTGGTCTGTTTTTTCTTGATTCTTCAGTTGAGGCTTCGTGTCACCCTGATGATCACTCAGCTTTGTTGCAGTTCAAACAAAGTTTCATCATCAACAACTCTGCTTCAAGTAATCACGAAGCCTATCCCAAAACTGAAACCTGGGAAACTGGCCGTGACTGCTGCTCTTGGGATGGCGTCAAGTGTGATAATGGCGTCAAAGTTTCATAATGATTGTTACAAATATAGAGTAAACAAGCGTACTAAAAATTACACCAGGTAAATTTCCAGGAAAGAATGGAGGAGTCACAAACAGTCTCACTTAAAATCCATACTCTTTAGACAGAATTTACCTAGACATGCAACTTTAGTAAAAGATATTTCAGAATGACAACTTCAGGTGTCAAAATATATAGAGAAATGAATCAAAAATTGTTATGACAACTTCAGGTGTCAATAACAAATTAATAGTGTATATGACAACTTCTCGTGTCAATTGAATATCTTCAAATGTCAATTGGAAATTTATTATGACAACTTCTGATGTTAATTGTAAGAACATTGACAACTTCTGGTGTCAATTATAAGATCATGACAATTTTTTGTGTCAATTGTAAGATCATGACAACTTCTGGTGTCATTTGTAAAATCATGACAACTTCTGGTGTCAATTGTATGATCATGACAACTTTCGGTGTCAATTGTAAGATCATTACAACTTCCGGTGTCAATTGTAAGATCATTACAACTTCTGGTGTCAATTGTAAGATCTTGACAACTTCCGGTGTCAATTGGAGATTTATCATGACAACTTTTGGTGTCATTTGGAGAGTAAAATAAATTTGTTGAAGACTTAAGACTTCTTTTTTTGTGACTGAAGACTTAGACTTCATAACATAGAAGGGAGACTTATAAGTCATAATTCATTATTTATGGAGTTATTATCAGTTCATTGTCATGGAGAACGTTTTGAGTTTTTTGACCCTAAATTAGTTTTTTTCTTTAATGTGGACCACTTCTCTTTGGTACTATATAATTATGGACAACATAAGTCATAAACTATGGAATACGCAAATTTAGTTTGGATTTTGGAAACATTAAATTTATTTTCATAGATCATAAGTCATGAGTTATCCGTTCTTTTTTTGTTATGTATAGGAGCCTGACAGGCCAAAAACTTTGACAACTTCAGGTGTTAATAACAAATTAATAGTGTATATGGCAATTTTTTGTGTCAATTGAATATCTTCAAATGTCAATTGGAAATTTATTATGACAACTTCTGATGTTAATTGTAAGAATATTGACAACTTCTGGTGTCAATTATAAGATCATGACAATTTTTTGTGTCAATTGTAAGATCATGATAATTTCTGGTGTCATTTGTAAGATCATGACAACTTCTGGTGTCAATTGTAAGATCATGACAACTTTCGGTGTCAATTGTAAGATCATTACAACTTCCGGTGTCAATTGTAAGATCATGACAATTTCCGGTGTCAATTGGAGATTTATCATGACAACTTTTGGTGTCATTTGGAGAGTAAAATAAATTGTGACAACTTTTGGTGTCAATATATATTAGCATTAATAATAATTCGAAAGAAATCTCAATATATAGAAACACTTATCTTTGAATAGTCCATGGTGCCCATACTCTTATTCAAAGAGTTTTGAAATATGCCAATGATGTTTGGCAATTCTCGACTCCTCACCAAACAGGAGGTAATGTATCTGCGACTAAACATTGTCATTTTTGTCTCCAAGGGAGCTTGACTCTTTATTAGTTAGTAATCATAATAAAAATTTCATGACACAAGTCTTAAATAATGAATGATATAACATAAACATATAATTAGAGATAGAAATATAAAATTTAAACCTTATTTTTGAATAAAGGGCACTGAAAAACCTTAGGAACCAGTTTTGTAGTGTAAAAAACCGGGATTAAATAAACCAAACCGGTCAGATGAAGATTCTGGCCAGAATCGAGTCAGTGGTCGAACCGACTGGATTGACTTGTGCAGAAAAACAAAGGCGGCGGTGTGAGAAACTTTGACCGGGAGGTGAGGGCGTGTCCAACCTCTAATTAAAGTGATTCTGGTGGCGTTGGAAAGATATCGATGAGAAGAATTCGTTGGTATGGGAGGTGAGAAAAATTGACGATTAAAAAATTTTCAGATCTCGGGTCAAGTCTAAAACTTTGACCGGAAGGTGTAATCTTATACAATGTCGGAATAGGCTGAAATTTTGATATGTTACTCTCTAAGATATTTTGAATCTAATAATTTGGGAGGTGAGAAAAAAATGATAATGACAAAGTGATGAAATTTTTCAGAGCTTTTTCGTGTTGATAACATGTTATAAAATTAATGAAGAACACCAAAAACATTAGAGAGAAAAGAGAGAGAATTTCTATTATTCCAGAGAGAAGAGAATACATAAATGTTATGTGTGTGTTATGTAAAATAGCTTAGGGGACTCCCTTTATATAGTGGAGTAAATCCCTGTACATTTAATGCTAATCTGCTTGACTTGCAAGCAAAGTAATATTCAACAGTGGATGATGCTCCAGGGAACATTCTAGGTAATCTCCTTGTAATCTTCCTTGATTCTCTCATTAATGCTTGATTCTCTTTTAAACCCAAATGTGCTTAATATAATTGGCTTAGTGTGGTGTGGAGTCTAATTCCATAACAAAGTTATATTTTAAAAATGGTTGTAATCTCAAATAAGGGCCCGAACTTTCATAAAAATCTCAAATAAGGGCCCCAAAACACAATTTCAACAAATCAGAAGACACACTAAGTAAATTTTTACAAATTAGGTTCTCCTCAGATGAAAACCAATGCTTGTCATGCCTACACATCAATTTTGATAGAAAAATGGTGTTATTAAATTAATTAAAAATCAAAACATTTTAATCCAAATAAATTCAATAAACGTAGTATGATACAAGATTTTTCCGTGCTTTTTAATTTATATACATCACACACACTAGTATTAGCTAATACCTTGCACAATATGTCATAATCTACTAAATATGTACTTTAATTTGTTAAAATTGTGTTTTGGGGCCCTTATTTGAGATTTTTATGATAGTTCAGGCCCTTATTTGAGCCTTTAGTCTTTAAAAATTAGTTAAATTTCGCATTTATCTACAATGAACAAACAAATACGGTAATATCAATATTTCTATCTAGGTTTCAACTAATGTTAAAAATAGATTAATCATTTTGTCAAATTTATTCAATTTTAATGAGGTCATAAATTCTTTCAAAAAAATGAGGTCATAAATTATTTTCCATATTTATTTCTTTAATTATTTCTTATTCTTACCATTTTTTTTAAATTTGTTTCTTTATCAACGTTGACCAGCTATAAACCGTTAGTTTTCTTTGACCAACTTTTTTACTTGCTCATTAATGTTGTAGAGTCTTTTTTTTTTTATCGATGGAGTACGCAAAATTTGTTGAAGACTTAAGACTTCTTTTTTTGTGAGTGAAGACTTAGACTTCATAACATAGAAGGGAGACTTATAAGTCATAATTCATTATTCATGGAGTTATTATCAGTTCATTGTCATCGAGAACGTTTTGAGTCTTTTGACCCTAAATTAGTTTTTTTCTTTAATGTGGACCACTTCTCTTTGGTACTATAATTATGGACAACATAAGTCATAAACTATGGAATACGCAAAATTAGTTTGGATTTTGGAAACATTAAATTTATTTTCATAGATCATAAGTCATGAGTTATCCGTTCTTTTTTTGTTATGCATAGGAGTTTGACAGGCCAAAACCTTTGACAACTTCAGGTGTCAATAACAAATTAATAGTGTATATGACAATTTCTTGTGTCAATTGAATATCTTCAAATGTCAATTGGAGATTTATTATGACAACTTCTGATGTTAATTGTAAGAACATTGACAACTTCTGGTGTCAATTATAAGATCATGATAATTTTTTGTGTCAATTTTAAGATCATGACAACTTCTGGTGTCATTTGTAAGATCATGACAACTTCTGGTGTCAATTGTAAGATCATGACAACTTTCGGTGTCAATTGTAAGATCATTACAACTTCCGGTGTCAATTGTAAGATCATGACAACTTCCGGTGTCAATTGGAGATTTATCATGACAACTTTTGGTGTCATTTGGAGAGTAAAATAAATTGTGACAACTTTTGGTGTCAATATATATTAGCGTTAATAATAATTCGAAAGAAATCTCAATATATAGAAACACTTATCTTTGAATAGTCCATGGTGCCCATACTCTTATTCAAAGAGTTTTGAAATATGCCAATGATGTTTGGCAATTCTCGACTCCTCACCAAACAGGAGGTAATGTATCTGCGACTAAACATTGCCATTTTTGTCTCCAAGGGAGCTTGGCTCTTTATTAGTTAGTAATCATAATAAAAATTTCATGACACAAGTCTCAAATAATGAATGATATAACATAAACATATAATTAGAGATAGAAATAGAAAATTTAGACCTTATTTTTGAATAGAGGGCACTGAAAAGCCTTAGGAACCGGTTTTGTAGGGCAAAAAACCGGGATTAAATAAACCAAACCGGTCATATGAAGATTTTGGCCAGAATCGAGTCAGTGGTCGAACCGACTGGATTGACTTGTGTAGAAAAACAAAGGCGGCGGTGTGAGAAACTTTGACCGGGAGGTGAGGGCGTGTCTGACCTCTGTTTAAAGTGATTCTGGTGGCGTTGGAAAGATATCGATGAGAAGAATTCGTTGGTATGGGAGGTGAGAAAAATTGACGATTAAAAAATTTTCAGATCTCGGATCAAGTCTAAAACTTTGACCGGAAGGTGTAATCTTATACAATGTCAGAATAGGCTGAAATTTTGATATGTTACTCTCTAAGATATTTTGAATCTAATAATTTGGGATGTGAGAAAAAAATGATAATGACAAAGTGACGAAATTTTTCAGAGCTTTTTCGTGTTGATAACGTGTTATAAAACTAATGAAGAACACCAAAAACATTAGAGAGAAAAGAGAGAGAATTTCTATTATTCCAAAGAGAAGAGAATACATAAATGTTATGTGTGTGTTATGTAAAATAGCTTAGGGGACTCCCTTTATATAGTTGAGTAAATCCCTGTACATTTAATGCTAATCTGCTTGACTTGCAAGCAAAGTAATATTCAACAGTGGATGATGCTTCAGGGAACATTCTAGGTAATCTCCTTGTAATCTTCCTTGATTATCTCATTAATGCTTGATTCTCCTTTTAAACCCAAATGTATTTAATATAGTTGGGCTTAGTGTGGTTTGGAGTCCATAATTCCATAACAAAGTTATATTTTACAAATTAGTTAAATTTCGCATTTATCTACAATGAACAAACAAATATGGTAATATCAATATTTCTATCTAGGTTTCAACTAATGTTAAAAATAGATTAATCATTTTGTCAAATTTATTCAATTTTAATGAGGTCATAAATTCTTTCAAAAAAAATGAGGTCATAAATTATTTTCCATATTTATTTCTTTAATTATTTCTTATTCTTACCATTTTTTTTTAAAAATTTGTTTCTTTATCAACGTTGACCAGCTATAAACCGTTACTTAGTTTTCTTTGACCAACTTTTTTACCTTATTTGCTCATTAATGTTGTAGAGTGTTTTTTTTATCGATGGAGTACGCAAAATTTGTAGAAGACTTCAGACTTCTTTTTTTGGTGACTGAAGACTTAGACTTCATAACATAGAGGGGAGACTCATAAGTCATAATTCATTATTCATGGAGTTATTATCAGTTCATTGTCATCAAGAACGTTTTGAGTCTTTTGACCCTAAATTAGTTTTTTTCTTTAATGTGGACCACTTCTCTTTGGTACTATAATTATGGACAACATAAGTCATAAACTATGGAATACCCTAAATTGAGATTTTTTGTTATCGAAAAAAAAAATTTGAGATTTGTATTATGGGCTCAGCTTTGTATTTATCCAGCTTACTTGGTCTGTTTTTTCTTGTTTCTTCAGTTGAGGCTTCGTGTCACCCTGATGATCACTCAGCTTTGTTGCAGTTCAAACAAAGTTTCATCATCAACAGCTCTGCTTCAAGTAATTCCGAAGCCTATCCCAAAACTGAAACCTGGGAAAGTGGCCGTGACTGCTGCTCGTGGGATGGCGTCAAGTGTGACAATGGCACCGGCCACGTTATCAGCCTGGACCTTTCTAGCAGTTTTCTCTACGGTTCACTCAATTCCAATACCACCCTCTTTCGTCTTGTTCACCTTCAATCCCTTGATCTCTCTGACAATACTTTCCCAAATTCTGAAATTCCTTCTGAGATTAAAAACCTCTCAAAACTCACTTCTCTTGTGCTTTTTTACTCCAACTTTTCCGGTCATCTACCATCGGAATTCTTTGAGCTGTCAGAGTTAGAAATCCTTGATCTTTCAGGGAACCCATTGAAGCTTGGAAAACAAGGCTTGAGGTCTTTGCTTCAGAAATTCACCAATCTTCAACAACTTTATCTTGCTGATGTGACAATTTCTTCTTCAGTACCTAATAATATTTCACCAAATTTTTCCTCCTTGACAACTTTAATTTTATCAAACTGTGACTTGCGTAGTGAATTCCCCCCAGTTTTTTTTGAGTTACCCAATCTTCAGCTTCTCAGCCTGGAGTCAAATCCAGAACTTACTGGGTATTTACCTGATCAGATTCAAGATAATCACTCTCTCTTGAAATTAAACCTTGCAAGCACAGGTTTTTCTGGAAATCTGCCTGGAAACTTCAAGTCCTTGGATTATTTGGACATCCACGGTTGCCATTTTTCAGGGGAGGTACCCTATTCACTTGCTGACCTTACTCAACTCCAATACCTTGATTTGTCCTATAACAATTTTTCTGGAGCTATCCCTGTTTCAATTGGAAACCTGAACCAACTCATGACCTTGGATTTTTCTAATAACAATTTTTCTGGGGAGATTCCTTCCTCTTTATCCAATCTTACTCAACTCCTTTATCTTTCTCTTGCAAATAACAATTTTAACCCTGGAAACTTGTCCTGGCTTGGTACACAGACCCAGTTGACATACTTGGACTTGTCAAACACCAGTTTAATTGGTAACATCCCATCTTCTTTGAAAAATTTGACCCAAATCACTTTTCTATATCTTGGTGACAATGAACTAGATGGTGGGATTCCAACTTGGATTGGAAATTACCTTAACAACCTGATCGTGATCAAACTCCAGCATAACATTTTGGGTGGAGCTGTTCCAGAATCGATCTTCAAACTTGAGAATCTTGAAATTCTTGATTTGCAAAGGAATCGACTAAATGGGATTGTCGAGTTGGATCTTTTACTTGAGCTTAAAAATCTCACCAGGCTCCAACTTTCAGGTAACGACTTGTCAGTGCTCATGACCAATGCCAACTTCAATGTCACTCCTCCAAAGTTTAAGCTTTTGGGATTGGCTTCCTGCAACTTAACAAAATTCCCAGATTTCCTTCGCGGTCAAGATGAATTGGAGATTTTGGAACTTGCTGACAACAGAATTCATGGCCTGATCCCAAAATGGTTCTGGACTGTGGGAAAGGAAAGTCTCAAGTACTTAAACTTGGGCTTCAATTATCTGACAGGGTTTGAAGAGCTCCCTGATATTCTTCCTTGGACTGGCTTAGAGGTTTTCAGCCTTGAATCAAACATGTTACAAGGATCACTGCCCAATCCACAACCTTCCATCATTTCTTATTTGGTCTCAAATAACTCACTCTCAGGAGAAATTCCACCAATTCTCTGCAATCTCTCTTCTCTCCTGGCATTGGATTTGTCCAATAACAACTTGACAGGATTGCTCCCGCGGTGTTTAGACAACTTAAGCGACTCTCTGAAAGTACTAAACCTAAGGAATAATCACTTTTCCGGTCATATTCCATGGTCATTTTCAAAGAGCTGTGCTTTGTGGATGGTTGACTTGAGCCACAATCAATTGCAAGGAACAATACCAAGATCATTAGCCCATTGTACCATGTTGGAATCTCTAAATCTTGGAAACAATCTGATTAATGATACTTTTCCTTCATGGTTAGGCACCCTTCCAAGACTCAAGGTTCTCATCTTGAGAGCTAATGAATTGGGTGGTGCAATGGATCAGAAACCACAAGCCAAATCAGATTTCTCCAAGTTGCAAGTCATTGACCTCTCAGAGAATAGTTTAAGAGGTGAGTTGCCATCTGACTACTTCAAAATTTGGAATGCTATGCAATTTTCCAATTCTGACAGCTCATCACCATACATGAATGCAAATACAAGCTTCCAAGGTGGAGGGTTCACTTTGTCTGATTATTACAATTATGAAGTTACATTGGCAAACAAAGGTAGGGATTTGGAGTATGAAAGTGTTCCAAATTCCATCTTTGCTGTTGATTTGTCAAGTAACAAATTTGAAGGTGAAATTCCTGAAACCATTGGGAATTTGAAGCTAATTCGCATACTCAACCTTTCAAACAACAATCTGAATGGTCATATTTTATCATCATTGGGGTACATCACAAACCTTGAATCTTTGGACCTTTCTCGAAACAAGCTCTTTGGGAAAATCCCTCCTCAACTTGCTAACCTTAACTTCCTTGAACATTTCAATGTCTCTTACAACAATCTTGACGGCCCGATTCCTCGAGGACAACAGTTCAATACATTTAACAATGATTCGTATGAGGGGAATTCTAGATTGTGCGGATCGCCTTTGTCAGAGAAATGTGGTGATTCTGATGGGATATTGTTGTCACCACCATCTTTGGCGGGTGAAGAAGAAGAGGAAGGAATTGAGGGTGCTTTCAAGTTTGGTTGGAAAATAGTTTTGACAGGATTTGGAGCTGGGTTGATAATTGGAATCTCATTTGGATACAACTTCAACCCAAGGAAACATGAGTGGTTCATTAAGGTCTTCAAGAACTGGCCATTGAGTAATCGTTGGAATAATGGCTCTTCTTGGTCTGGATCCTTCAGTTTTATTCGAAGTAAGGTTTCTTGGATATGAAATAGTATATGATTGTAAGGTTTTGCTTAGAGCTTGCTGTTTTCCTTTTTGTTTTTCTTGGAAATTTATGTATAATTATGCCTTGATAAATGATACGAGTTTCTGACAAATGTAGAAGATCAGAGACAAGGTGAATATAATATCCTTCAAGCAAAATCAATGATCTTATGTCATTCTTATTATAAGCTTTAATTATTCCAAAACAAGTTAAATATGAATGTATATACATCACAAACAAATGAGAATTACAACAATGGCTTTGAGTTGCTAACTTGAAGAAATCACAGTATAACCACCGAGAATAATGTATATATGCATTCTTTGTATCCTTATAATTAGTTGAAGTCTCTATTTGGATGGCCAGACCTCTCAGTAAAAACTCTGCCTATATCTGTTTCTGTTAACAATATGAATGTTTCTTGAGCTTCTGATCCAATTAAGAAAATACAAGATCAACCTTCATCTCTCTTGCAGAGATTTCAAAGCTCAAACGTTGGAACTTCAGCTGTTGAGCCATGCGTCGCCCGGTATAGTAACCGAGACACTATATTCCTATAGGGATCTTCTTCTCTTTTCTCCTTAAGGTAAGCCATGCACCTCTCTACCTCTGACTTTACATGCAAGTACAATTCATGCGATTTCTCCTTGTCTTTTAGCTCTTGTTTTCTCCCTTCAAAATACACACAATTATGTCAATCAATTTGCATTAAAGATCAGACATGAAAATGTGAATCCCCATATGTCTATTTCCTCTATTTGCATTAAAGATCAGCATCAAGCTTGCTTTTCAAACAAAGATCCATTCATGACATGATTACAAGCATTGTTGTTGAGCTTACTAGATAATTTGTTGACTATATTTATGTAGTAATAAATTGATAGATATTGAAGATTATAAATTGACAGAAATAGTACCTTCTGTTTCAATTGGTTTCCCGAAATAATAATAAAACCGGCCCGGTAATTTAGGAAGGACTCCTGGAAGGTGTAGGTCTTGGTTGGACACCTCACCATTTGCATCAGTCCTATCATCATTAATGGTAAGGAAACCAACAGAGTTGGAATTGTGGAAAAGTTAAATGCACATTTCCAGAAGTAGAAGAAAATCATAGTACCTCAACTGCACAACCTCATCTGTTACTTCTTTATTGAACTTCCTCAAGGGAGGGATGCTCATTTGATCATGGTAATCAAAAACTAGCTGACAACAATAAATGAGCAATTATTTACGCGAGAGAAAGAGACTTAAAACATGATACCAAAAACAAAGAAATGATTCACATTCAGACGCAAAGCAAATATGCAGGTCACTTCAGTGATATGCTATGTTTCCATATGTATTCCACACAATCAAATGTTTCCATATGCTAGAAAATCTAAAGTAATATGCTATGGTGGAAAATCAATGCGTTGAAAACTTCTGTCAAATGCACTATTAGATGTGTTAGGCTCACCTCGGTAACATCATCTTCTCCTACTACGCCGAAGGGTACAATTTTGGCTCCAAATCTAGATGCCATCCTGACAAACTCAGACTGTTCTGGCCAGAATAACTTGTATTCTTCACCCTGAAGTTATATATGTATGGTTAACCCTTAAAGGTTTAAGAATTGAAGCATTGATGGTTTGCAATTAACACTCACTTCTTCATTAGACTCTGCCATGAATTGACTCATAAATTACAACTACAGGTGATAAAACCAAAGAGTAAATGAAAAAGGTTGAAGTTACATCATAAGAAGCAATTTTCTTTTATACACAAACAGATGGAAAGTCCATCTCATCTATCAAATTTTATTTCAGAACAGAAACATGGAAGTGGAGAAAGTTAAAGCCAGTGTAAGTAAATGTCCTTGGTAAAATGTAATAGTTACCTTCCTGTGAAGAGCCTCACGAACACCTCCAGGATATAGTAGGACATGAGATTTTGAAGACAGAAGTTTGAAGAAGTTTGGTCCTGACACAGGAACTGCACCCATTAGTCTATATTGGTCGAAGTTATCTAGATCGAGCATTTTGCCTTCTCGCAATTTAACAAACATCATTGGATGGGCTATCCCTCGCAAAAATATATTTCTTTCCATCAGAAACTGAAGCACCAATGGAGCCAGTTCAAATCCCAGTAACATGTGATAGCCAACAAATAAGACTGGTCCCTCTGAGGGAATTCCAGCAAGTCCTCTCACCATCTTGCCATCTTCTAAAGTTGAGAACATCACTGGACTAGTCGCATCAAATACCCATCTAGGAAAAACAATATTGTGAAATGATACCAGAGTTAATGTGCTAGTACAAGTAACAAAATCTGCTATAACAAGGAAAAACCAATGCGGTCATAGCTGTTGTCAATTAAAGACATATAGATCAGCAAGGCTGACAGAAGGTAAAGCCAACCATTATCATTGTTACCTGTATGATTCATATAGTTTCTTGAATTCATAAGGTGTTGGTGGTATGTAATCAGAGACATAGTCGAGGTATCTTCCACGACGATAGAAACTAGCACCCTTGATGCTCATTACCAAATCAAAATCATCTTCCTGCAATGAATGAGCAGAACTGTGATGTGTATCATAAGTTGTAAAATGATATATATCAAGCAAAATTTTAGTCTGGCTTTGCATTACTGCAAGCATGAACAATATGCCTTGAGTACTTAAACATGCAAGTTAATGACGAATCAGTGCTGTTATCCTATCATATTTTAGTTATCAGTTTTATTTCTGCCTCTTTCTTGCCTAAAATTCCTTCTAATTCATATGCATAGTTCTATCTAATTAGTTAGAAAACTTAACGAGAAAGAAAGAGGGAGGGAGATAGAGTCCTACTAAGAAGAGAAAATGTCCACTATCTTTGAAGAAACGTATGGCAACTTTAGGCAAGATGCGGCGAAGTCTTTGGGCTTCCTCTTGACTAGGCAACAACTGATCCTTTGAACTGTATCGATGAATAAAAAATATCACCCTCATTGTAAGGACTATAAACTCGGCAAGAACATTGGGGAAAAGTAAATGAGAGACAATAACAAGGTATTGCACACGACCTGCAAAGTATCAGTGCTTGAGCTTTCACAGCATGAAGGTGTGAATTGGCAGACGCAGAAGCAGATTTAAGCAGTCGTAATTTCCAGAGAAGCGTTTCTCTAGGTAACATATCAGCCAAAACCTGAAACTGAAATTTGTCAATTCTTTTTCCATGAAATTGAGTGCACACTACTAGCAATTATACAGCATAAACATCAACATATACAAGACCAATTATAAACAACTAACATGGCTACCATCACTTTATGAACCAAAAAGTTTAATCAAAGAGGCAAGCATTTTCATACTATCACTATATATATGGTATAGCAACAAAAAGATGTGTATGCAAAGCACCACAAGATATCCATGTTAGTAGCCAATCCAGCATCAATGTTTCATGACTAAATCTTACAGAGAGGTAAGATGGCATCCCAAGAATATCCTCTGATAGCACCCCAACATTTTGAAGCGGCAGAAGTCCCTTCACCACATTTTCCCATGCCATCCTCAAAGGATCACCTAAATATATGCCATTGTTCATATCTCAATCACGTTCTTAATTTTTCTAGTTAGAAATAAAAAGAATAGATCTAATGCAACTGTTGATATCATATCATTGTCTCTACATGTTTCCAACCACATACTGATAGAATCCTGTTTTCTAGGCGATTAATAATACTAGTTATATAACTTGAGCAATTAGCAAGGTCAACAAAATGGAAATTTGATGAACACACTCCAAACCTGGGACAAAGTTTATCATGTTAGGGAGGTTCAGCAAGAGTTGATCAGGCATGAGCTCCAGTAAAGGTATTAGAGATTGTAACTGTGACTTGTTGAATGATGTAGCTGCAATAAAGAACATGAATGAGAAAGCAAACGCTTTTAATAATCCAATGATCAACATCACTCCTACTTGATCTTCAAGTTAATTATGATAGCATTAGACATTGTATTTACTGCATAAGCTTTTGCCTATTCATTTACAATATATTTCTCTACATATATAAGTTAGCACCGCCACCCTAGTATATTGTAAATAGTGCTTGATGCAGGTTTCCCTGCTCAAGGAGCGAAGTTCGAATCCTCTCATTCCCCAAGATCAAACCAAAAAACAGGGTAAAAAACATAAATTTGCACCTGGATTAGCCAAAATTAGCACAAGATCAATGTCAGGGTTACGAGCTGCGACCTCTAAGGCAATGCATCCTCCAATAGATTCCCCAACAAGATAAATTGGTCTGCCTGGTGATCTCTTGCACTCTGACCTTACTGTTGTTTCAACCAACTTCACTAGGTCTATGGGAGCCAAAGTATAAGAGCAGCAGAATAAAACAAGATTAAGGCTATATATAAGAAAGACTTTCTCATCAACTTGGCATCTGCATTTTGCTTTGTACTTTTTTGACAAAAGCAAATTCCCAACCATTTTGTCAAAAGTGCTTTAATTAATGAGCATGAAGTATCTCTTGAAAGAATATATGGAAAGTATACCTGTAAATGAGGTTCTATCCTTAACTGGAATATGCAAACACCACATGTCGAACATACTTCATCCAATAACACACCAAAAATACGTAAAAATTAAAGCAAATATTGGTTAAGTGTAAATAATTAGATAATTAAATTAAATGAAAATTAATGTAAAAATAATTTTGGCATTTTTTTTTTAACTTACTTTCCGAGTTTGTAATGATGCTTTATAAGTCCAAGCCCGGTGCCATCAATCCCTATTTTGTAAAATTTCACAAAACCAATCCTAAAAAGTTAGATAGAGACACGCAGACAAACATAGATAAAAATCAAAAATCAAAAATCAAAAACCAAAATAGGAAATAAATAAACTTTTTGGTTAAATGAAAAAAGTGAAAAAGGAAATGAAAAAAAGAAGTTAATTTTTGAAAAGTTGCAGAAAATGATGATGATTCCATGAAAAATAAGAAATTAAATTCAAAACAGAAAACAGAGAAAGAGAGATAGAGACGAACCAGGCAAGAATAGGAGGAGAGGAGAATCAGGAGTTCGAGACCCACACTCCAAAGGAGAAAACCAGCGAGGCGGCCCTCCGCCGCCATCACCACCGCCGTCTGATGATTTAATCAAATCTTTACACTCTTCGAAAAAATCTTTCAACTTCTTTCCATTCTCTTCCGTTACCTCATCTGGATTCCCGTAAACATTTGAAATCAACTCACTTTCTTCCTTCCTTTTATTCAGCTTCTTCCTCTTCTCCTCCTCCGGCAACCACCTCCCGTTCTCTGTAAAACTCGTCGTCGACGATATATTATGATCCGTCGACACCGCCAACCGTCGGCTTAAGCTTACATACCGGTTCCCCCTCGAATTTCCAGCTGCTGCTGACGTCAACGATATGGAACCGGCGAGAAACGGAGAAGCTCCGCTGGTTGCCGCCATGGAAGTTGAGCTAAGCTAATCTGATTGAACTGAAGCAGCAGCGGAAATGAGAAGATTCTGGTGAATGATTGATGTAATAATAATAAGAAATACTAAAATTTGGTACTATTAAAAATGGAGTAGTATTTTATTTTTCTTTTTGGATGTGTGCAGTCAGCAGTGAGCACTGTGTTGTAAAAGTAGAAAGAATAAGACAAGACAGTGGTGGAAGAGTTACTAAGTACTTATAAATTTGTAACTGTAAATTGAGATTGGTTGGTTGTCGAGATTTCCGCAACCATGTCTTCTTCATTAGGTTTTTATCTGCTACTACGCAGTTGTATGCATCCAATTAGTCGAGATTCAGTATCCGCTCAAATAAGGACTTGAACTATCATAAAAATCTAAAATAAGGACCCTAAAACATAATTTCAACAAATTAAAGTACATATTTAGTAGATTATGACATATTGTGCAAGGCTAATAGTAGTGTGTGAGATGCATATAAATTAAAAAGCACGGAAAAATCTTGTATCATACTACGTTTATTGAATTTATTTGGATTAAAATGTTTTGATTTTTAATTAATTTAATAACACCATTTTTCTTCAAAATTGATGTGTAGGCATGACAAGCATTGGTTTTCATTTGAGGAGAACCTAATTTGTAAAAATTTACTTAGTGTATCTTCTAATTTGTTGAAATTGTGTTTTGGCGCCCTTATTTGAGACTTTTATGAAAATTCGGGTCCTTATTTGAGATTACAGCCGTATCCAATTCTAATTAATTAGGAGATAGATTTGATTAATTTGGGAATTGAGTGGTGGCCACTCTAAATAAGAAGAAAAAAAAACTATTATTAGTATAACACATACTTTTTCTATCCATAATATTCGAATTGGAAAATTTTCTTAAAATCGACATTATACTAGCAAGTGGCAAACTACTTAAGGGATAAATTATTAGACAGAACTGTCTTATCATGTCAGGCATGAAACCAACCACAAATTGTACCACATCACATAAAAAAAATCAATTCCTAAAATTTAAACAGAATTTTAGTCCAAGATTTAACCCC